>JASEVX010000001.1:226468888-226517350 GCA_031761405.1 Serripes groenlandicus | reverse complement strand
AAATATTGAGGCCAAAGAAGATTTCTTTCCTAATGAGCAATATCTCCTTTTTTCAAAAGACTCTCAATATTTGATAGGTGCAGACGTGTCAAAATGCGTCATTTTATTAACGAGTACATTGATTGCCCAATTGGACCATGATGCAACGTTGTCTCTGCTATCTTCGCAGAAATGTGTCTCGCAATATGGGTTTAATGATATCTTTATTCAATGACTTGTTTCTGATTTACTAAAAAACAGAGCTATGAAATTCATGTTGGAAAGATAAAGTATCCCCCACGCTTTGTCAAGAATGAACATGTCATTTATCGTGGACTATAGATGAAAGAGGGTAAACAGAATAGCAGAAAATGATATTGCATTTGTTCTTACAGAGATTATAAACCGTCGAACAAAATGAAATATTTATAAACGGCGTTTACGAATGACGTCATATACTTGTTATGTGATATAAATTCAACACTCTCATTTTTATTTATTATTAGCAAACGTGACGTCAGTATGGCTTCATTTAGATTGCAACTTGATAGTGATCGATGGCGCATCGCTTTGGGATAGATAACAAATTAGTGTCTACCTTTGATTCGACAAATGAAGTACGCAATCATTAAAAATTAAAATCTGATCTCAGAGATGGAAATTAGTTAGCGTGGGCGGCTTTCTTTATGCAATTAGCTGAGGTAGAAACTGCTGGTGGTGTTGTTGTAAATAGGCTACACAAACACACATAGACGTTTTCTGACGCCTCTGCAGCAGACAAATTTTGAAAACATTATGACAAGTTCTCCTTTTGCAACAATGTTTTCAACTACTTTCAGTAATTATACCAAAATCTATAGAGCTTTTCAGTGTGCTTGCCTAGATACGTTCAAAGTCGTCTGCTGCAGATGTGTTGTAGGTGGGAACGGGTTAATGATCATGTATACAAGTACTCGTGACGAAAAAAGAAACCTGAACTTTTGTTGTTTACCCTTTCCCACATATAGAAGCGTTTTGACGCCTCCGCAGCAGACGAGTTGACTAAAAGTGGAAAACATTGTGGCAAAAGGAGAAATTGCACGTTGTAGTAATGGCTTCTTTCGTCCTTGACGCTCATGGTTGTGGGGGATATAGCAGTATTACTGATGCATCGTTTACCACGTGTACTGATCAGTTACCCAGGAAGTACAATTTAATTTATCTTCACTCGAATAACCATCAGAGACTCGACTAGAAGACGATCAACAGATCCCGAAAAAAGTTCAAAGTATTAATATTACTAAATCAAAAACGTCACACTAGAGACAATTATTCTTTTTTTCGAATTTCATATCAATTTGTTAACGTAATTAGTTTTGTATTCTTGATGTCATAAATATTACTTATATTACCCTATTTCGTGGAAAACACAAACTATTATAATTTGAGTGCAAGAAAGAACAGGGCGCTCTGAGAGCCCAACACGTCTTCTCACGTTGTTACTTAACCCTTTCCCTTATATAGACGCTTTCTGATGCCTCTGCAGCAGATGGCTTTTTGAAAACATTGTGACAAAAGAAGAAATTGCACAAAACGTGCAATTTCTCCTTTTGCCACAATGTTTTCCACTTTTCGCCATAGGTTATCCATTCAATTATAGAGATTTTCCATCTTTTGACTTAATATATTCAAAGTCGTCTGCTGCAGAATTGTCGTATCAGGGAAAGGGTTATTTAAATAGAAAAGGTTCTTGACCTTTTCCCATTTTGACGCATATGCAGCAGACGACTTTTGAATACTTTGTGGGGAAAAAAAAAGAAATGGCTCATTATGAACCATTTTCTCCTTTTTGCCACATTGTATTCAAGTCGATTCAATAATGTTACTCTCATTTATGGAGTCTTATCATATTTTTGTCAAGATGTTTTCAAAGACGGCTGCTGGTGATTTGTTGTTATTGGGAATAGGTTATAGTGTTTTAATCCTAGGAGTCGAGACATCATTACAAGGAAAACAAGGAAGTGGCGTGGTGCTTGCAATAACCAATAGTCTAATGTGTCTGCTCTGCCAAATTGAAAACATATTGGAAAACTAAAATTGAAAATCAAAACAAAAACAAATGTTACTTGGATAATTGGTAGAATACACTATGACACAATGTGAATACTCTGCTTTCAGACCAGGGTCTTGAGACTGTAGTTAAGTGAAAAGACAAAAAGCTAAACTATGCACTTTCTATGCCTTCATTGGAAATGACTAAGACAGATTGATGGTTCAAAAGAAGAGTGAACAATCTTTGGAAACGGACAAAATGGCAAGAAAATTATCTTAACCCTTTCCTTCATATAGACGTTTTCTGAGCCTCTGCAGCAGTCTGCTGTTTGAAAACATGTCGACCTTTTGTCACCATGTTTTCAACTCTATTCAATTAATGTACTTTCATTTAAAGGGAGTTTTCAATTGTTTTCCGGTATGTTTTCAAAGTCGGCTGCTGCAGATTTGCTGTATGTAGGAAAGAGGTTAAAGCGTTCGACCCTAAGAGTCGTGGCCACAAGGAAGTTTTGCTGATTCGTCTCTTCTAACAAATTGAAAACATATCAAGACAAGAACATGAAACACTGGACGAAAACCTTTTTGATGGAGATGCTTTGTAGAAAACACCAAGACGCGACTATTCTGCCTTAACCCTTTCCCACATACAACACATCTTCATCAGACGACTTTAAAGACATACTCGAAATGGTTTGAACACTTTGAATTCTGGAGCAGACGACTTTGAACGTATTTTGTCAAAAAATAGAAAATCTCCATAATTGAATGGATAACCTACGACAAAAAGTGGAAAACATTTTGGCAAAAGGAGAAATTGCACGTTTTGTGCAATTTCTTCTTTTGTCACTATGTTTTCAAAAATCCGTCTGCTGCAGAGGCGTCAGAAAGCGTCTATATGAGGGAAACTGAGGGTTAAAAGCCGGATGATTGAAAATAGGATTCGGCACAAAGGTAAACGATGTGCGCTTTCACTACAGTGATTGGAAATGACTGCAACATAATGACGGTTCAAAAGAAGAGGGAACACTCTTTGATAATGTGACAAAACGAGAAGCTATTTTAAAGCGTTTTGTCTCCCAAAAGACCGGCGACAATTTACAGGGGAAAGTACGGAAGTGGCAAGTGTCTGTTATTGGTTGTACCATCAACTCTCAAGGGTCATTCAATTCATTAGCAGAGTCCTTGTATATCCCTCGTCGGAGTAGAGATTGCCTCAAAGCAGAAGCAATTTTGATATACTTCCTTAAAAGGTGATTTACGCCGGTTTCAACATTGTTTCTGTTATATAACGCCGTTTCCCGGGTTAGTGACCAGTCCTACTGGTCCATTTATCCTGACACGAGCGAGTCAGTCGTTATCCGAAATCCCCACACACTCCTGAGTGCAACGGGGAGAAAGCCATTACTACAGTTATAATAGTCGAAATAAAAATGTTATGACCTGGAAATTGAACCAAGAAACTTGTGTATCATGCTGATAGATCACATGTAGATGTATATACTATATACGAACTTTTGTGTTTCTAATCATAAACACTGATATGGCCGTTACTGAGAAATGGTTTCGAATATGATTTTGTAAACTTGAACAGGGTTATAACTCCGCCAACCTTTAATAGGATCAACTTCATATGGTGTGGGCCAAGGATTAAATTTTGGAGCTACACAAAAATGTGTACATATATAAACAGATATATCATGCGAACACAATTTGTTTTGCATAAAACGTTAGTTAAATAAACATGTTGGCGAATCTGCAACAGACGACATTTGCAACTGTGTGACAAAAGAGCGATTTCTCCATTTTCCACACTGTTTTCAACTCTGTGCAATATTTCAACTCTTATTTATAGATATTTATATTTATTTTTCCACAGTCTTGACTCCTTGTTTTTCTAAGTCCTCTTGTATGTGTATAAGGATTAAACTATATTTACTCATTAATGGAGATGGACATTTTTACATCGTGTTTGTTTCATTAACTTGTTATTTTTCGAAAGACTGAACAATATAGAATAATGTATTCGATGGGGAGCCAGGGCCTTGCAGGACACGGCAATGGAGAATCCTAAGAATAAGACTTTAAGACTTACTTACTTACTTTCTTGAATTCCTTCGAAGCACTGAATATGTGATATATATTTTTCATTGGTGTAAATCTAACAGTTTGGTCAAAAAGATTGCACCAACTTGTTTTTAAAAGGCAATGGGCAGGTGCAAATTGAAAACATTTCTGTTGATCCCGCAGGGTTAATAATTCTGTATAAAAATCAAATTCCCATTATTCCAGACGATATAATTTTCCAAATGTTTTTTTCTTAATGCAGACGACTTCGAAACTATGTTTTTATTTGTGTTAATGTGATGAAATAGAAAGTTATCTGAAAACATAGAGCTCCCAATGGTCTAGCAGAAATACAAGACAAGTAAGATCGCGTCACATTTACGTTTTAACATCAACAGACGTGCTGAAATCTTTTTTTGTAGATATTGATCAGACGGAGTAGATGGAAAGGCTTATCTGCACCCACCCACACTGTTCAGAATTGTAAATTTGAGCCGTCCCGCGAGAAAACCAACATTATGGCCTTTGTAATATATCGACCCAGGTCAGCATGCGCAGTCCGCACAGACTGATCTAGGCCGACATATACCGGGGGGATATAGGTATAGAGTAATGATTCCTGAAACAGACAATCCACAGGAGGCGAAAAGTGTTTATTCGGGTAAGCCTGCGCGGCATGCTCAGGTTGATCCGGGTCGATATTTTACGCAGAATCCACAATGTTGGTTCTCTCGCGGGACGGCTCATCTGTTCTTTTCTCACCCGTTTGAACATAACATTGCTGCATGCCTTAAGTTGTACCTATAAACAATGGCTTCGGGCATATTCGAAGGATCCACTGCCTTTAACCTTTTCAATGCTGA
Source organism: Serripes groenlandicus (assembly GCA_031761405.1). Taxonomy (NCBI): domain Eukaryota; kingdom Metazoa; phylum Mollusca; class Bivalvia; order Cardiida; family Cardiidae; genus Serripes; species Serripes groenlandicus. The sequence continues at coordinate 226,512,413 of JASEVX010000001.1, read as the reverse complement.
ATTTATTTATAAAATGGACTTGTTTAGCTTTTTCATTTGGAAGAGTCTATAACCATTATTAGGAACATCACACTACACATGTTGCGTTTGGCAGTCATCAGTATAGATCCCGGTCTGACCGACCGACTGACCATAAGTGCCGGCTGACCTGACCCAAGCTGGTGGCACATACTTCACAATATCGGTTTCAGCAGTCATAAAATGAGTAGCAAGCAATGTAGACCCTTATATAAGACTGCACGACGGTGCAGGATGATCTTGCCTTTCATTGTTCGTAACTGATGTTTCTAAGTCGCGTATTGCAGGGAAAGCACATCCCGTTTGAATCTGGATATCATTTTGACTTGGTGCGTATAGTAAATACGTTAATATAAAAACATCGGGACCTCAGCCTCCCCTGGGAAATACTGTAAATGGATCTGTAACACCTTGGTATAGAACTTGAAGCGTTCAAATTCTTTCAGACATTTAAAAACTGCTAGATTTGTATAATTGACCTTTTCATTTGAGATTTACGATAATTATATAATGTATTGAATGATTGCTTTATAGTAGGAGAAATTGGTGGTTTAAAGTGTATTGGTTAAGACATGTCTGGCTGTGCATGAATAATGACGTAAACTTAAAACATGTGAACACATGAAGACAGTGGTGCAGGGGTGGTAAAGCGTCAGCCTCTCGTACCAAAGGTCCCTGAATCGAATTCCGTGATGAGTGATCTCAGCCTGTGGGGCAGTACTGGTTATGTGCCCAAGAAGCGTACATCTAGCGTGAATTAATACGCTTAAAGCTTGTTTTTCAATCGATGTAACATAAATAAGTTAAACTGAAGTAAACTCGATGTGGTGATAAGAGCGTCCCAACTGATGGTCATTAGAGCGTCCCGACTGATGGGTATTAGAGCGTACCGATTGATGGTGATTAGAGCGTCCCAACTGATGGTGATTAGAGCGTCCCGACTGATGAGTATTAGAGCGTACCGACTGATGGTGATTAGAGCGTCCCGACTGATGGGTATTAGAGCGTACCGACTGATGGTGATTAGAGCGTCCCGACTGGGGCATCGGTGTCACGATAAATGATAGAACCTCTGATCTCGACGCCTTTGGTACAGTACTAGTATACACAGGGATAGTCTGGAGTTCCTTTCCAGTATTAATGCGTAAAGGACTATCATAGGAAGTCGAGAACCAGACTAACAAAGGGCGAGATATTACATGAAAGTTGTTTACGTTTTTGTTCAAAGATAACACGAATTGACTGATATATAAGATAAAACGCTTATTCAAGACGTCATGTTTTCCGTTTATGAAAAATAGAAGAAAAAGATAGACACTCCTTTTGCTAGCCGTTAATTTAGAAGTTTTCTAAAGTCAGTTCGCTCTGACGGAGATGATTAAACATGACAATCAAAGCATAGATTCACCTGTACTTTATGTTCCTGGCATATTTAATACGTTATTGAAAACTTTTTGTGTTGCATTTCTTTTTGAGAATATTTAGTTATATTTCTGCATTTAATTTTCTCAATGGAGGTAGGGAAGCTATCAATAATTATATTTAACATACTGTTTAACGCTTCCCCAAATACATTTAACATATCAGCCGTCTCGCGAGAAAACCAACATTATGGCCTCTGCGTAATGTATCGATCCAGATCAGCCTGCGCAGTCCGCGCAGACTGATCCAGCCCGACACATTCCGTCTCACGTTGATAAGGGTATAGATTAATGATTCCTGAAGCAGAAAATCCATAGGAGGCGAAAAGTGTCTGTCCGGGTTAGCCTGCGCGACATGGTTGGGCTGATCCGGGTCGATACTTTACGCAATGTCCACAATGTTAGTTTTCTCGCGAGGACTTTGACTCATCATGAGCAATTTTGTCACACTTATTTTAAAAGTCGTCCAAAAAAAGCGTCTGTCTGTAGGAAAGGGATAACAAATAATGACGGTTACAATCGCCTGTAATATGTGTGCATATGTATATTAAAATGCGTGATTGACTACCAGCTATTGTTAGTATTGCCTTCACATAAACCTACCTAACTCAAAATCCGAAATACAGAGTTTCGTATCAAACCAAGCCCTACTGTGTCGAATAATTCGAAGACACAACATCATTTAAACTTAAACCAGACATAAACGTCGCTAAACGTCGTAATATAGATCTGATGATTACCCCATACAGGAAAAATAATCGTTGTTCTACTTTCATAAACACACAAAAAAGCGTTCGCGCATGTATAAGTTATATTTTACGTGGGAGTAATTTCTCCTTTTGTCACAATCATTTTAATGGTCGTCTGCAGCAGATACGTCAAAATGCGTCTGCAAGTTGGAAAGCGTTAACTATCAGGAAATTCCTGCTTTCGTTTAGCTCTACATGCATGCGTTTCTTATACATACCTTTTAATTCGAGAAACCACAAGAATTCGTCCAACATTTTCCCGGAAATCTGCTCCATCCTGTCCCCTCGGGGCTGTTCGTCCATTGGTCCTAAGGCACCTGGTATAACGTTACTCATCTCGTCTTTAGGGGGAAGGAAGTGCTCGGGCTCGAAATCGGATATATCGTTCGCCATATGCGTGTTGTCTTCGGCTACTTCCGCCGCAATCTCGGCAAAAATCGGATCGCTAAATAAAGCGTCGAGGTCAAGCATGTCGAAATCATTACGTTTTTGCAAGCCTAAAATGGATATAAACGGTGCACTTGATCGACTGGTTCTATAATTCACATTAAGTGATGCTCAGTATGAGCAATGTCTCTTTCTTTCTCAAGGCTTTTAACCCTTTCCCTCATATGACAATTCTGCAGCAGTCGTTTTGAGCAATTTCTTCTTTTGTCACTATGTTTTTAAAAAGTCGTCTGCTGCAGAGGCGTCAGAAAGCGTCTACATGAAGGAAATGGTTAAACATGTTCAATAATTATGATTTTAATTATAGCGCTTTTCCATACTTCTGCCTAGATATTTTTTTAAGTCGTATGCTGTAAATGTTGGTTTACAAATTCAAGTTGCACAGCTTTACATAAACACGATAGGTATTTAATTATTTCAATATAATAGGCCTATAAAGTTGTCGACTTAAAATGTTTACCAGTTGTGTACACTTCTTCCAGATAGGGAGCGCCTGGAATCGATTAACCCTTTCCCTCATACGACAATTCCGCAGCAGACGACTTTGAACGTATTTTGTCAAAACATAGAAAATCTCCATAATTGAATGGATAACCTATGACAAAAAGTGGAAAACATTGTGGCAAAAGGAGAAATTGCACGTTTTGTGCAATTTCTTCTTTTGTCACTATGTTTTTAAAAAACCGTCTGCTGCAGAGGCGTCAGAAAGCGTCTATATGAGGGAAAGGGTTAAAGGTCGGCTACTACCAACAACTTTTAAAATGATAATAATGACACTCCACTATTGCGGTCAGTGGGATAAGGATATCCGGTAACGAATTATCCCATAAATTAATAATAAACATAAGAGTAACCCAGGAAACGCCGTGACATAACTAAATTACGTTGAAAACTGCACAAAACAACCCATTCAAGCACATATTTCATGGAAAAGACATCAACTAGAAATAGATGGCTTATCATACCTTTCCAAAACTAAGAACAGTTCCCCAACCCCATAAAACAACAAACCCCAAACAACACAATTTGACACAATTGTTGTAAAAACTACGACTTTAATTAATTGTAACATGGAGTATCACGGAATATCCTGTGGGTATCTTGGATATGTGTTCAGATAGTACTGCTCAATCTGGGTAGGTGTAATTAATTGATAAGGGAAAAGCGAAGAAATTATGTCAATACAGAATTGAAAACATTAGGGGAATGGGATAAATTGTTCAAAATGAACAAATTCTCTTTCAGTTTTCAATACTTTTTTTATTGAATGATTGATTGGGCTTAATGCCGTTTTCAACAATTATTCAGTCATATCACGGCGGCCAGTTTACCAACTCATGTGTGCCCTGACTTTCCCATACAGGTGCTCCACAAAATACAATTTTTCAAGCAACCGGTTGCTTATCCACATATACTAAGGCCCATTTAGTGGAAGACGAATGACGCTAGTCACAGTGACTTTTGTCAAACGTCGGAAAGAATGTTGGCCAGAGAAAGTTTGCCGAGCTGGGGTTCGAACTACCGACTGAGCTAACGGGGGCTCGGCTTTCTATTTTGAATTCGTGTACATATGAACCAGCATCCCCTGTACAAAGCGAGAGCTTGGCGTGAAACGGTTGTAACTAAAAACCTATTTTGAAAACCCTGGTTTAGGGTCAATTTTGACCCCTTTGTTAACAATGCAAATTTAGGTGCCATTGCTCGTTCTGAGCAATGGCACCTAAATTTCCATTGTTAACCAAGAAAAATGATTTAACGCTTATGAAGACTTTATGGCGAGGTGATTAACCTTGGTAAAAAAAATACCAATTTTAGTTACAACCGTTTCACGCCAAGCCCTCGAAAGTTGATATTGAATTGAGCTAACGGATTGACTCTTACCAAAGTTAGGGATCTTTGATCTCTTCATGGTCTCCGGTATACCCTGATGATGTGTGTGAACTGAAAAAGAAGACATGTGGCGTAAAAATATTGGTAATGGAAAGGGTTAATGGTGGATTTTAAATACACGATTCTCGACCTTGCATGTTCTTCTAAATATATATATATTCTAGAATTAAGAAACCTCGGTTTTAGTGCCTGGTTTTGTCGCATTGCATTGTAGATTTTCAAAACTTATTTCTAAGCTGAAGTTCATTGCAAAGAAAAAGTGACATCTTTCTTCGCTATTTCAGAAGTTTTATTTCATTTTTTTTAAGCACATCATTGACCATTTTTTGGTAGACAGATGTATACATCTACATATGTTTCAGGATGAACAACGACATTTTCAACTGAATACACCTACATGATATGTGATGTTCCTTTGTTCCTATCGGACAAGGGACTAAAGGTTGTCATAGTCGTTTGTTACCGATTTGTTGTGTCGGGGAAAGGGTTAAATCATTCTTATTCCATAAAGTCTTTTGAGCATCCAGAATACGAAGTTGTATCGAATTATAAGAGATATATTGGGGGTAAACCTAGATATTCTTCCTCGTCTAGGCGTCTTAACCCTTTCCCTCATATAGACGCTTTCTGACGCATCTGCAGCAGACGGCCTTTTGAAAACATAGTTACAAAAGAAGAAATTGCTCAAAACGAGCAATTTCTCCTTTTGCCACAATGTTTTCCACTTTTAGTCATAGGTTATCCATTCAATTATAGAGATTTTCTATTTCTTTGACAAAATATGTTCAAAGTCATCTGCTGCAGAATTGTCAGACGAGGAACGAAATTGATAGCAGACGAATATAAATATGTTTTCATGGCACGTAATCGGTTGATGGTATTACTCTTAATAAACTATTTCCCACATACAAAAACCTGCAGCAGACGACTTCGAAATCGTCAACGCAAAACGCAAAACTTAGGAAAATCAATAAATGAAAGTATAATAATTAAATAAAATTTATAAAAGAAACGTGTCAAACGGAAAACTTGCTAATTATGAACAGATATCCTTTAAAAAGCTGAACTTTTAAAAAAAAAATATTCTGCTTCAATAGCGTCCAATTGCGATTAGATGTGGGAAAGGGAAGGGTCGTATATTGAACTTTATTCCGTGGGACATTCAACACATATATCATGATTTGAAGCACATATATCATGATTTAAAGCACATATATCATGATTTAAAGCACATATTTCATGATCTTATTTCATCTTAGTATTAAAATTGACGTTCGTGCAGCCTCGTATTTTATCAACCCGATCGTTGATTCATGTTAAACCGTGTCAATGCTGATTTCTTTAGAATAGACTTGTCCAGCTTTGCATTTAGAAGAATCCATGGCCAATTTTAGAAAAATCAAAATACTAATGTTGTGTTGAATAGCCAACAGTATAGAGTCTGGTCAGACGGCATGCTCTAAATCAGTGACACAGGTTTCACAAACAGTCGATGAATATATACACGTTATTGTTATTTTGATCAAGTGCACTACCTCATTCGAGATGTTAATGAAAACGTCGGCTATGTTATTATAAACTATCCGTATCTTCTTACTTATATTCCATGTCCGGGTTAAGCTTAATGAGAATCCCGAAATATCAGTTTCAGGAAAAACTCGTTATAATGGCTCGTATTCAGTCATGCATTTTGGGTATACATTGGAACCTGTGTATAAAGACCAACCATGGGAACACAACACTATGGTCTTTGTTCACATGTGGTCATAAGTCACATGGTCATTAATACAGAAGATGAGTAATTTGGAAACTAAGATTGTTGTTGCTATAGACAGGGACTCGCTATTCCAAGGTGGTCTTTAGCACAAGTTTGACTGTATAGTTGAAACACGCACAAACTATATATCAAACGATTATAACCGACTTATTTCGTTTACGTGACAGAGATCGGAGTTATTGTTAAACTATGGCATTGTTACTTGACCAACGCATTTACTCTTGAATAACCAATGCCATTCATTTTGTCTTCAACACTTCCTTCGGAATAGGAAAGAGGTCTACGTCGTTATAAGCGGTTTATTTCTGAACCTGGGATGTCAAAGGTCAGATGTCTGACACCATTTTGATCCGAAAGGATGAATAAGTAGACACATCGTAATCCCCATTTTTATCTTTATTTGCATTTGTCATACAGACGCTGTGGTTGGTCTTCTTCGAGTACTGCTCCTCAAATTGTTATATTATTACTAAAGTACTGCGATAACATGATAACATAATTAGTATATGCTACATCACTAATACATTCGAGAAAAGTCTTAGTGGGGTCGTGGTCGTGGTCCCCGGCCGGGTCATATTAAACATTGTAGTAATTGCTGCTCTTCTTAGCGCTCAGCGAAGCGGGGTCAGCATTACGAGTTCCTGGCTATTATAGACAATGGACTCAGTAGTACTGGTAACGCACCCAGGAAACGCCGTGATATAACTAAAACATTGTTAAATACGGCGTTACATATCAAGGGCTTGGCGTGAAACGGTTGTAACTAAAGACCTATATTGAAAACCCTGGTTTAGGGGCAATTTTGACCCCTTTGAAAACGATGCAAATTTAGGTGCCATTGCTCAGAACGAGCAATGGCACCTAAATTTTCATTGTTTACCAAGAAAAATGATTTAACGATTATAAAGACTTCATGGCGAGGTGATTAACCTTGATAAAAAATTACTAATTTTAGTTACAACCGTTTCACGCCAAGTCCTCGATACCCAACAACCAACCAATCAATATTCAAGACAAGAACTAAGCCATTGTTCTCATACAATTATAAAATATAAAGTCTCACCTGAATCAACCCCGAGAGATCTCTGAAATGAAAAAAACAGAATCAGGATTCAATATCAGTTTGTTCGTATCACTTAACCATTTCCCTCATACGACAATTTTGCGGCAAACGACTTTGAACGTATTTTGTCAAAACATAGAAAATCTCTATAATTGAATGGATAACCTATGACAAAAAGTGGAAAACATTGTGGCAAAAGGAGAAATTGCACGTTTTGTGCAATTTCTTCTTTTGTCAATATGTTTTCCAAAATCCGTCTGCTGCAGAGGCGTCAGAAAGCGTCTATATGAGGGAAAGGGTTAAGAACTTGAAAAATCTTGCAATGCAACTTATTTTCTTTTAAATCATCTACAGCAGACGACTTTTGAAAACAATTAGACACAGGGAGAAATTGTTACCAATGAGCTTCGTATTTATAATAATAAGCAGCTTTTCAATTTGTTCCGCAATATTTTCAACTCTGTTAGATAATTATGCTTTTACCTAAAGATATTTTCAATATTTTAGCCAAATTTCAAAGTGGTCAAGGGTTTGAACAACATACACATACAAGGTTTACGTGTTGCCAAATGTCGACAAACGATTGTGCCTCAACACCTTTTGAATGAAATTATAACAGCTACCTGTAATATTCCTCGTACCCACGCTGTTTCGATCACACATCCGACAGGACTTTTAACCATTTTCAGAGTTGAAATAGTGAGGCAAATAAATAAACTGCCCAGTGAGTGTTTATGAGATAATGTTCTTTATGTCACAATGTTTTCAAAAGTCGACTGCTGTAGATACATATGCATGTGGGAAGGGATTACAATTGTAAACACTCTGAAGAACCGTGAAGACTGCTTGATATACCACATTGCGGACACAAAGAACCACGACGACTGCTTGAGATACCACATTGCGGATATACAGAACCATTTGAGACTAGGCAGAAACGAAGTAGTGAAAACAAAGAAAACAATAATGACAGCAAGACGCCATTAAACCAATAATGGCAGAAAACTTCAATTAAAACCAGTATAAAAGCAAGAGTTCGTATAGCTAGCAATGCCAGTAATAACTCATTTAACCGGAAATGAGAGCAATACCAATATTTAACCAGTAATGGTAGTAAGAACCCATTAAGTAAGTAATGCCCACAAAACCACATTAAACCAGTAAAGTCGCTGGTCATGCTGGAAGGAATCAATTCAGCCAATAATGACAGCAAGTCAACCACAAACCAGTAATGGCAGCAAGACTCCATTAGGCCGAGTGCGGTAGCCAGTAATGACAAAATGAGACCATTAAACAAAACATGTTAGCAAAATGAACAGTTAGCCAAACAACGATGGCAGCAAGTCCCCATTAAGCCAACCTGGCAGCAAAACACATTAAGTCAGTTATGGTAGCAATACCCCATTAAACCAGTAATGGTTGAAAGAATAAATTCAAGCTATTATGGTAGCAAGATAACATCATGACAGGAATGGCAAGAATACGCCATTAAGGCAATAGTGGCAACATGGCTTTATTGAGAAGATAATGGCAGCAAGAACCGATTAAGTCAATCATGACAGCAGCAAGATCCTATTAAGCCAATAATGGCAGCAGCAAGATCCCATTCAGCCAATAATGACAGCAGCAAGATCCTATTAAGCCAATAATGACAGCAGCAAGATCCTATTAAGCTAATAATGACAGCAGCAAGAACCGATTAAGCCAATAATGACAGCAGCAAGATCCTATTCAGCCAATAATTACAGCAGCAAGATGCTATTAAGCCAATAATGACAGCAGCAAGATCCTATTAAGCCAATAATGACAGCAGCAAGATCCTATTAAGCCAATAATGGCATCAGCAAGATCCTATTAAGCCAATAATGACAGCAGCAAGATCCTATTAAGCCAATAATGACAGCAGCAAGATCCTATTAAGCCAATAATGACAGCAGCAAGATCCTATTAAGCCAATAATGACAGCAGCAAGATCCTATTAAGCCAATAATGGCAGCAGCAAGATCCTATTAAGCCAATAATGGCAGCAGCAAGATCCTATTAAGCCAATAATCAGCAAGATCCTATTAAGCCAATAATGACAGCAGCAAGATCCTATTAAGCCAATAAAGACAGCAGCAAGATCCTATTAAGCCAATAATGACAGCAGCAAGATCCTATTAAGTCAATAATGGCAGCAGCAAGATCCTATTAAGCCAATAATGGCAGCAAGACAATATTGGAATAGTAATGGCAGCAAGTCCCTATTGAGCCGATCATTGCAGCCATACTGCATTAAAAGTAATGACAGCAAGACTTCATTAATCTGGTAATGACAGCAAGGCTTCATTAAGCCGGTAATGACAGCAAGGCTTCATTAATTCGGTAATGACAGCAAGGCTTCATTAATCCGGTAATGACAGCAAGGCTTCATTAATCCGGTAATGACAGCAAGGCTTCATTAATCCGGTAATGACAGCAAGGCTTCATTAATCTGGTAATGACCGCAAAGCTACATTAAGCCGGTAATGACAGCAAGGCTTCATTAATCCGGTAATGACAGCAAGGCTTCATTAATCCGGTAATGACAGCAAGGCTTCATTACTCCGGTAATGACAGCAAGGCTTCATTACTCCGGTAATGACAGCAAGGCTTCATTAAACCGGTAATGACAGCAAGGCTTCATTAATCCGGTAATGACAGCAAGGCTTCATTAATCCGGTAATGAAAGCAAGGCTTCATTAATCCAGTAATGACAGCAAGGCTTCATTAAGCCGGTAATGACAGCAAGGCTTCATTGATCCGGTAATGACAGCAAGGCTTCATTAAGCCGGTAATGACAGCAAGGCTTCATTAATCCGGTAATGACAGCAAGGCTTCATTAAACCAACAATTGTAACAATAACCTATTTAGCCACCAATGAAAGCAAGAACCCATTCAGCCAACAATGGTAGCAAGAACATATTAAGCTAACAATAGCAAACATATCCCATTAAGTCAACAATGGTTGAAATATCCAATTAAGCCAACAATGACAGTAAGAACCCATTCAGTCAATACTTGCAGCAAGGCAACAATAATCCAGTAATTGAAGCAAAGGAAGACATTGCCCATAAACGAGACATATTAATACATACAAATTACGTCTCTCTGTGCATACAGAGCTATTTCTAATTTACTAAAATGTTTTCCTCTCATTTCAATAATAATACTTTCTTTTATTGAGAATTAACATCGTGCTAATTAGAGGTCATATGAGTCGTCTGCTGCAAATGTGTTCTATACTTAAAAGGGTTAATAGGTCGTTATTTCTTAAATGTCAGTTTTCGTATATAAATACCTGATTCATTACTAACGAGATGGGATCATTATATTTATTTCTTTTACCTTTACCATTTAACCCTTTCTCACTCACGGACTCCTTCTGATGCGTTTGTTGCAGACGACTTTTGAAAACGCTGTAGCAAAGGTATAAATTGCTCATAATGAATAATTTCTGTTTTCGCTACAATATTTTTACATGTTTTTATTATTACTTTCTTATCTAGAGTTTTAATTATTTTTGCCAAAGCGTTTTAAAAGTCGAAAGATGCAGATGTGTTTTATTGGGGAAATGGTTACACCTGGTTTATTATCTGGGAATATTTTTTGTTAACCCTTTCCCTCATACGACAATTATGCAGCAGACGACTTTGAAAGTATTTTGTCAAAACATAGAAAATCTCCATAATTGAATGGATAACCTATGACAAAAAGTGGAAAACATTGTGGCAAAAGGAGAAATTGCACGTTTTGTGCAATTTCTTCGTTTGTCACTATATGTTTTCAAAAAGCCGTCTGCTGCAGAGGCGTCAGAAAGCGTCTATATGAGGGAAAGGGTTAACCCTTGTTCTCATATAGACACTTTCTACCATGTTTTCAACTCTATTCAATTATTGTTCTTTCACTGAAAGGGATTTTCTGTGCTTTTGCCAAGACGTTTTCAAAGTCGTCTGCTGCAGATGTGTCGTATGTGGGAAAGGGTTAAGCAATACTCCGAACATCCGGTTATGATGACCACCCTCATATATAAATTCATACAGGTTTTAAATAAAACACGGCAATGGCATTATATTAACTCTTTCAGCGCCAAAGGCAATATTGAACTTTTTGCAGTTCGTCCGAGTTTGAACATGAAAGAGTCTACTTTAAACAATTCGGCGCTGAAAGGGTTAAAAAAAAAAATCTTGTTGTGCACATGCAAATTGCTAAGCATCTGTAATCAATCTATGATATGATATGATTATAATAACCACGGACGTGTTTAAAAGAGAAATTTAACCAGTATTTAACTTTTTTTATCTCCTTTATCTTGATTTTAATTCAATCACAAACGTTGCGTGATGCATGTGTCGCAATGTTCTTCTTTTTCCTGATTAGGTAGGCTGACTAAAAAACCCGACGATTTAACGGATCAGTTTAACCCATTCCTACATACCGACGATTTAACGTATCAGTTTAACCCATTCCTACATACCGACGATTTAACGGATCAGTTTAACCCATTCCTACATACCGACGATTTAACGGATCAGTTTAACCCATTCCTACATACCGACGATTTAATGGATCAGTTTAACCCATTCCTACATACCGACGATTTAAAGGATCTGTTTAACCCATTCCTACATACCGACGATTTAACGGATCAGTTTAACCCTTTCCTACATACAGACGATTTTACGGATCAGTTTAACCCATTCCTACATACCGACGATTTAACGGATCAGTTTAACCCATTCCTACATACCGACGATTTAACGGATCAGTTTAACCCATTCCTACATACCGACGATTTAACGGATCAGTTTAACCCATTCCTACATACCGACGATTTAACGTATCAGTTTAACCCATTCCTACATACAGACGATTTAACGTATCAGTTTAACCCATTCCTACATACCGACGATTTAACGGATCAGTTTAACCCATTCCTACATACAGACGATTTAACGGATCAGTTTAACCCATTCCTACATACAGACGATTTAACGGATCAGTTTAATCCATTCCTACATACAGACGATTTAACGGATCAGTTTAACCCATTCCTACATACCGACGATTTAACGGATCAGTTTAACCCATTCCTACATACCGACGATTTAACGGATCAGTTTAACCCATTCCTACATACCGACGATTTAACGGATCAGTTTAACCCATTCCTACATACAGACGATTTAACGGATCAGTTCAACCCATTCCTACATACCGACGATTTAACGGATCAGTTTAACCCATTCCTACATACAGACGATTTAACGGATCAGTTTAACCCATTCCTACATACCGACGATTTAACGTATCAGTTTAACCCATTCCTACATACAGACGATTTAACGGATCAGTTTAACCCATTCCTACATACAAACGATTTAACGTATCAGTTTAACCCATTTCTACATACAGACGATTTAACGGATCAGTGTAACCCATTCCTACATACTGACGATTTAACGGATCAGTTTAACCCATTCCTACATACAGACAATTTAACGTATCAGTTTAACCCATTCCTACATACAGACGATTTAACGTATCAGTTTAACCCATTCCTACATACCGACGATTAACGTATCAGTTTAACCCATTCCTACATACAGACGATTTAACGTATCAATTTAACCCATTCCTACATACAGACGATTTAACGGATCAGTTTAACCCATTCCTACATACAGACGATTTAACGTATCAGTTTAACCCATTCCTACATACCGACGATTTAACGGATCAGTTTAACCCATTCCTACATACAGACGATTTAACGTATCAGTTTAACCCATTCCTACATACCGACGATTTAACGGATCAGTTTAACCCATTCCTACACACCGACGATTTAACGGATCAGTTTAACCCATTCCTACATACAGACGATTTAACGTATCAGTTTAACCCATTCCTACATACCGACGATTTAACGGATCAGTTTAACCCATTCCTACATACCGACGATTTAACGGATCAGTTTAACCCATTCCTACATACCGACGATTTAACGGATCAGTTTAACCCATTCCTACATACAGATGATTTAACGTATCAGTTTAACCCATTCCTACATACCGACGATTTAACGGACCAGTTTAACCCATTCCTACATACCGACGATTTAACGGATCAGTTTAACCCATTCCTACATACCGACGATTTAACGGATCAGTTTAACCCATTCCTACATACAGACGATTTAACGTATCAGTTTAACCCATTCCTACATACCGACGATTTAACGGATCAGTTTAACCCATTCCTACATACCGACGATTTAACGGATCAGTTTAACCCATTCCTACATACAGACGATTTAACGTATCAGTTTAACCCATTCCTACATACCGACGATTTAACGTAACAGTTTAACCCATTCCTACATACCGACGATTTAACGGATCAGTTTAACCCATTCCTACATACAGACGATTTAACGAATCAGTTTAACCCATTCCTACATACAGACGATTTAACGTATCAGTTTAACCCATTCCTACATACAGACGATGTAACGGATCAGTTTAACCCATTCCTACATACCGACGATTTAACGTATCAGTTTAACCCATTCCTACATACAGACGATTTAACGGATCAGTTTAACCCATTCCTAATTACCGACGATTTAACGGATCAGTTTAACCCATTCCTACATACCGACGATTTAACGGATCAGTTAAACCCATTCCTACATACCGACGATTTAACTTTTCAGTTTAACCCATTCCTACATACCGACGATTTAACGTATCAGTTTAACCCATTCCTACATATCGACGACTTAACGTATCAGTTTAACCGATTCATACACACCGACGATTTAACGGATCAGTTTAACCCATTCCTACATACAGACGATTTAACGGATCAGTTTAACCCATTCCTACATACAGACGATTTAACGTATCAGTTTAACCCATTCCTACATACAGACGATTTAACGGATCAGTTTAACCCATTCCTACATACCGACGATTTAACGAATCAGTTTAACCCATTCCTACATACAGACGATTTAACGGATCAGTTTAACCCATTCCTACATACCGACGATTTAACGTATCAGTTTAACCCATTCCTACATACAGACGATTTAACGGATCAGTTTAACCCATTCCTACATACAAACGATTTAACGTATCAGTTTAACCCATTTCTACATACAGACGATTTAACGGATCAGTGTAACCCATTCCTACATACTGACGATTTAACGGATCAGTTTAACCCATTCCTACATACAGACAATTTAACGTATCAGTTTAACCCATTCCTACATACAGACGATTTAACGTATCAGTTTAACCCATTCCTACATACCGACGATTAACGTATCAGTTTAACCCATTCCTACATACAGACGATTTAACGTATCAATTTAACCCATTCCTACATACAGACGATTTAACGGATCAGTTTAACCCATTCCTACATACAGACGATTTAACGTATCAGTTTAACCCATTCCTACATACCGACGATTTAACGGATCAGTTTAACCCATTCCTACATACAGACGATTTAACGTATCAGTTTAACCCATTCCTACATACCGACGATTTAACGGATCAGTTTAACCCATTCCTACACACCGACGATTTAACGGATCAGTTTAACCCATTCCTACATACAGACGATTTAACGTATCAGTTTAACCCATTCCTACATACCGACGATTTAACGGATCAGTTTAACCCATTCCTACATACCGACGATTTAACGGATCAGTTTAACCCATTCCTACATACAGATGATTTAACGTATCAGTTTAACCCATTCCTACATACCGACGATTTAACGGACCAGTTTAACCCATTCCTACATACCGACGATTTAACGGATCAGTTTAACCCATTCCTACATACCGACGATTTAACGGATCAGTTTAACCCATTCCTACATACAGACGATTTAACGTATCAGTTTAACCCATTCCTACATACCGACGATTTAACGGATCAGTTTAACCCATTCCTACATACCGACGATTTAACGGATCAGTTTAACCCATTCCTACATACAGACGATTTAACGTATCAGTTTAACCCATTCCTACATACCGACGATTTAACGTAACAGTTTAACCCATTCCTACATACAGACGATTTAACGGATCAGTTTAACCCATTCCTACATACAGACGATTTAACGAATCAGTTTAACCCATTCCTACATACAGACGATTTAACGTATCAGTTTAACCCATTCCTACATACAGACGATGTAACGGATCAGTTTAACCCATTCCTACATACCGACGATTTAACGTATCAGTTTAACCCATTCCTACATACAGACGATTTAACGGATCAGTTTAACCCATTCCTAATTACCGACGATTTAACGGATCAGTTTAACCCATTCCTACATACCGACGATTTAACGGATCAGTTAAACCCATTCCTACATACCGACGATTTAACTTTTCAGTTTAACCCATTCCTACATACCGACGATTTAACGTATCAGTTTAACCCATTCCTACATATCGACGACTTAACGTATCAGTTTAACCCATTCATACACACCGACGATTTAACGGATCAGTTTAACCCATTCCTACATACAGACGATTTAACGGATCAGTTTAACCCATTCCTACATACAGACGATTTAACGTATCAGTTTAACCCATTCCTACATACAGACGATGTAACGGATCAGTTTAACCCATTCCTACATACCGACGATTTAACGTATCAGTTTAACCCATTCCTACATACAGACGATTTAACGGATCAGTTTAACCCATTCCTAATTACCGACGATTTAACGGATCAGTTTAACCCATTCCTACATACCGACGATTTAACGGATCAGTTAAACCCATTCCTACATACCGACGATTTAACTTTTCAGTTTAACCCATTCCTACATACCGACGATTTAACGTATCAGTTTAACCCATTCCTACATATCGACGACTTAACGTATCAGTTTAACCCATTCATACATACCGACGATTTAACGTATCAGTTAAACCCATTCCTACATACAGACGATTTAACGGATCAGTTTAACCCATTCCTACATACAGACGATTTAACGTATCAGTTTAACCCATTCCTACATACCGAGCACAGCTACAGCAGAAGGCATTTGAAAATAAAAAAGAGAAATGTGTCATTTTGTCGCAATGTCCATAATGTTGGTTTTCTCGTTGAACGACTCATTATGTACGTTTTCCAATTGACATGCTCAAATGTCGAAGGGCGTGTCTGAAATCAGGCATGACAACATCAGTGACAGGATTTCAGCAATATAAGGGTAATTGGGGATTTGAGGCCTCGAACTTTAATTGAAGCAAGGGACTTGACTCTTGGGTTGTTGTTTGTCTACTGATGCAGCCGACGTACTTCGGTTGGTAATTGAAAGTAGTCATTGCGTTATAGTTTCCATATCCAGTTCCGGCAAACATTCTAACCGAAAGACCGCGCTGGTGGTTTAGAACATCCGCCTGTGTTTTGTGAGGTCGCGGTTTCGATCCCATGACGGGTCCCAAGACTTGAAAGTAATTGCTTTCTCTCTTTGGCTCTCCGGAGTGTGGTGCTAGCATAACGACTGACTCGCTGGTGTCAGGGTAAATGGAACAGTAGTACTGGTAACTTACCCAGGACACGTCGTAATATAACCCTGTTGGAAATGGCGTAAATCACCATACGAACAAATGTAACCGAAGATTGATGACCTCATCATCCTTCTGACAAATATAACGGTCGGATACAGGCGTTTGTTTGCTTTTAACCCTTTCCCTCATACGACAATTCTGCAGCAGACGACTTTGAACATATTTTATCAAAATATAGAAAATCTCTATAATTAAATGGATAACCTATGACTAAAAGTGGAAAACATTGTGGCAAAAGGAGAAATTGCACGTTCTGTGCAATTTCTTCTTTTGTCACTATGTTTTCAAAAAGCCGTCTGCTGCAGAGGCGTCAGAAAGCGTCGATATGAGGGAAAGGGTTAACGAGTATAAGGCGTGATACTAGTTCGAAAAAGTCAGGAGAAACCACTAGAACCGGTAACTTAAATTGTTCGCTGTTTTATATCATTGAATAGAATTATCAAAGATTTCAAAAAAACTATTGCGCTTCTCTCGCTATTTACTAATAAAGTAAACAAAGTTGAACAAATATTTGTAAGTAAAGTTGCGTTCTAGCTTTGTTTTATTTGTCTCTAATACATTCTTTAAATAGTTAGCATTTATATCAAGCGTTGCTCTGCGAAAACCAACCTTAGCGTAAATAATACACGTATGGTAAAAAGACATGCCGGTGACATGCCGGAGACATGCCGGAGACATGCCGGTGCATTAATGCTAAGGATCAAAATAGAAACTGCTTTAGAGAAGTTACGTATCAGTATCAACCTGTCACGTGACTCTGACATTTCAATCTAGTACACGTAGAATGATATTAAAAAGATATCAGAGAATTAATTGTACGCGGCGAGATAGAGGACATAGACATGTATTCAAAGCAGGATTTTCCTTTTTACGTGTTGGTAAATCTAGCCATTTGAACACAAATCACGTTCATTTTTTTTATCAATAACTTCTTTCAGCCAGCTTTTTTTTTTAGAATTCCTCTCTCTCTGTTAAGAATCCACAATAAACACACACGCGAATTCATAACTCTGAGACAGACTGGTGATTACACATGGGACGTTTTCTTATACAAAACTCTTTTTACAAATTTGACTGAACGAAAAAATAACATTAAACCCTTTCCCTCATATAGACGCTTTCTGACGCCTCTGAAGCAGACGATTTGTGAAAACATTGTGGCAAAAGAAGAAATTGCTCATGATAAGCAATTTCTCCTTTTGCCACAATGTTTTCCACTTTTAGTCATTGGTTATCCATTCAATTTTTAAGATTTTCCATTTCTTTTACACAATATGTTGAAAGTCGTCTGCTGCAGATGTGTTGTACATGTATGTGGGAAAGTGTTAAGCGATTTAGAAATGAACTGCGACAAGCTTCCCCGAGGAAATGCAACGTTAGGACCTTTTGATTGATTACAAAGGAAATGTGCAATGTAAGAACTTTTTGAAATTGATTACAAGGGAAATGTGCAACGTTAGGAATATTTGAAAATGATTACAAGGGAAATGTGCAACGTTAGAACTTTCTGAAATTAATTACAAGAAATGTGCAATGTTAGAACTTTTTGAAATTGATTACAAGGGAAATGTGCAACGTTAGGACTTTTTGAAATTGATTACAAGAGAAATGTGCAACGTTAGGACTTTTTGAACTTGATTACAAGAGAAATATGTGAGCGACGCAATTATTTTGGAGCATGAAGTTCTTTTCTGAGCACTGAGAACGTTTTCAGAGTTTCAAAGTTTCGGACCCTGGCTCCACACTGTTCACCAATTAGTGATGGAAGCTTCCAAGAAACCTCTCTCAATCAGTATCCATTTTGATCCCTAGCATGATATCTATTTAAAATAACATCAGTAAAATCAGTAAATCTCCTTACAAGAAGTACGAGTGGGTGGTGATACGTCTTTATGCAAACATTATAACTTACTTTTTTTCTTATCAAATAAAATACTAATGACTTGGTTATACGTCATTAGTACAGTGGACTCGCGGTAACTCGAGTCTGTGATCAATCGAATTTATCTATGTCATAAAGGTCGAACCATTTCCTGGAATCATGGAACGGATCTGGCTTTTGAAAACAGCGTAGAAGCAGTTCTGATACGAACAATCAGAACTGATGTTGTGTTGTTATTTCTTGATATAATATCATCCCATTTTCATAATAATGATTTAAGTATAAATAAATTACGAAGCTGCTATTGCATTAATGCATTTAGCATGTACCCAGTGATCATTCGAAGACTTATTTAATCCTTTCCCTCATACGACAATTCTACAGCAGACGACATTGAACATATTTTGTCAAAAAATAGAAAATCTCTATAATTGAATGGATAACCTATCACTAAAAGTGGAAATAATTGTGGCAAAAGAAGAAATTGCTCGTTTTGAGCAATTTCTTCTTTTGTCACTATGTTTTTAAAAGGCCGTCTGCTGCAGAGGCGTCAGAAAGCGTCTATATAAAGGAAAAGGTTAACTCAAAGTAATTTATGGGTCCCTCTCGACTTCGAGTTATCTCAAATTCACTTTATTCGTACGGCTTGTTCATATAAGGGAGCTGAACATGTGAAACATAAGCTTACTAGGTAAGAGAGTAAACCACATTACGCCATTGATACACAACCTAAATATAATATTTCCACGTTGAAACATCTTTTCAACCACTTAACAGACTATGCTTTATACGCTTTATGAACCATTTGCAGCTGATGACGTTTGCGACAATGTTTCAACTTTATTCAAATATTGTTCTTTCATATATTGCATAGAATATTTTTGACAAGATGTTTTTAAAATAGACTGCTGCGTATGTTTGAAAGGGTCAGGCACAATAACTTCTGTATTTTTTTATATTTTTGTTTTTGTTTTTTTGGGTTTTGGTCACAACTGAACTCACGAGATAATGTCATTAAGAAAATATAAATGGCCTTACTTTATTTCTAAGGGCATCATTGATGAGTGATCTTGATGGCGTTGCTTCGTTGATCATCGCTAGTGATAATGAAAAAAGTATATGGGAAAAGTAGCCCTTCATCTTGATTGTTTTTCACAACACCCCTTTTTCTATTTCCTGGTCTGTATGCTTTAGCTAGTCCGTGTTGTCGGTTTAACCTGAAAAAGGGAAGTATATTTTAGATTTGTATCGGTATCTTATAAAACCCACGTCTAGCACATGTAGGTCTAATTAACCATTTTTCACATACAACTAATCTGCAGCAGACGGCTTTGAAAACATCAAGGTACAGTCAAACCTGTGTCTAAGATCACCTTTGCATAGTTATTCCCTGTCTATAGCAACCACACGTTTAATTTCCCAATTAATCATTGTCTGCCTTAATCACCCTGCAATTAAAGACCACCTTTTAACAAAGAGGAGATTGTTTACTTCACATGGTTGGTCGTTAAACACAGATTGGACTGTAATATAATCTCATAGTTTTCTCTGTTCGTAGTAGATGCAATGAGAACTCGAACCGCCCGACTCGGATCATTTTTTAACTTGATAATATAATCGAAGAAAAAAACCCGCAATGATACATAATATATCAACATTTTCATAAACAATATACAATTACGTATCACATCAAGATACATTTGAGGTCAGTTATTTTATTCACCTTTCGGAAATTTAACTTTCTTAATAGACGCTTTCTGACGCACCTGCAGCAGACAGCTTTTTGAAAACATAGTGACAAAAGAAGAAATTGCTCAAAACGAGCAATTTCTCCTTTTGCCACAATGTTTTCCACTTTAAGTCATAGGTTATCCATTCAATTACAATTCGTCTGCTGCAGAATTGTCGTATGATGGAAAGAGTTAACGGTTTCACTAATAGTTTGTTTTTTTAAATAAATTCAACAATCGTGTACATCTGTTTTTGTCTGTTACATATAATTGTATATCGAATTTCGTCTTATAAGACTTTGCCTATGTATATGGCTTAACCTTTTTCCCATCTGCAGCGGACGACTTTTGAAAACATTGTGTCAAAAGAAGAAATTGCTCAACATGAGCAATTTATTCTTTTGCCACAATGTGTTCAACCCTATTAAATAATCTTACTTTCAATTATGAGACATTTTCACCATCCTTGCCTTGATGTTTTTTTAGCAGATTTGTTGTGTGTGAAAAAAAGGGTTTTTAAACGTTGATCCTGTATCTTTGTAGAAAAATATCTCATTCATCGGTCAGTAGGCACGTTATTGATGATGTTTAGCTTCTTTGGATTGTATTCCGTCACCTTTCGTCACGGTACGTAAAAAAACCCTCTACATTGTAATGTTTCATTTTGAACTCGATTTCAATGTATCTGTTCCTGTAGGTGCTTCTTTTTATGTAGCCAAGGTATATGTATAAGTGTCCCCATATACATATACCTCAGCAACATTTGAAATTCGTCCTCGAATTTCCGGAGTCTGAGAATGTTGTGAAACGTTATTGAGGTTTTATTTATGTAGTCCCACGGTGGGCGACAGTGTAACAATCCGACCAGACCAAGGCTCGATACTTGGACGTTTTGATCTACCACATCAATACATGAGCTAGCTCTATATAGCAAGGCAGTACCTATAAGTCTCCCATTATACGAATACGTTGGCTACATTTATAAAAACAATTAATTCTACAATGATTTGTTCCCTCACATTTCGGTAATTCCTGATTTAATTTAACAGACTCGGACTGCCTTTACACTGTATCTATAATTAGTACAAATTGAATCTTGGATACATTAGAAATATCAATGATAGATAAGAGATTATAAAAGCACATTTTATGTAAATACGTGCGAAGTCTCAAAATCACCATCTTTGCACAAAGGTCTGGATTAGGTTAATGATGTTGGGTATTAATAACTATGTTACTGCGCATGAAAATAAAACGGAAATACATTTGGTCCTTTTTTGCGTACATCGGGGTCCCCCCCATGACAGTATGGTGGTATAATTAAGTAATAATGGATCACACAGGCTAGAAACATCTGTCTTACTCGATAGGTTACTTGCGGTAGTGTTGGTCCGATTAATTGTCCTTTCCCGGATACATACACTATACAGCAGATGACCGTGAAGATATCTGTGCTAAAATAAGGTCTCTATGAATAAAGGCATTATTAACGAATTGAGTTGCAGACGATTTTGACACACCCGCAGAAGATACTATTTGATATTATTGCGTTGAGCAATTTCTCCATTTGTTACAGAACTCTAATCAATAAGTATACAATCATTGGTGCTGCTCTCACACTGTCCTGAATTCCTTGTGATTGCTATTGTGAGTGGCACTCGCCAATTAATTGTAATGATTCGGATAGGGTTGCAAGACATTCGTAAATGTTCTCTTAAAACCTCAAACCACCAATATCAGTATAGTAATCATGCCAAGAGGCGTCAAGAGTGGCTCCAATTCTTGCGAATTTCTTACGAATGTTGCGCATTCCTTTCGAGCGCTAAAAATACATTGCGATGATTAAGAATGGCTTACGAATATTTACGAGTATGTTGCGAAATAGTGAAGAATATGCCTTCCTTGCACATTTTAGGAGCATGTTGCTAATATTCGCAATAATAAACGGATGGTAGCGAGTGGTTAAGGACATTTACGAATGTCTTGCGACCATATCCCGATCATTACGATTAATTGGCGAGTGCTACTCGCACGGGAAATCGCAAGGAATTCGGGACTGTGTGAGAGCAGTATAAAATTCACAAGGAAGGCATATTCTCCACTTTTTGGGAGAGAGTTTCAATTATCAGATGTTAATAAAGTCAAATCTGCTGCAGTCATGTTGTATGCGGGAAACGCTTAATTTAATACATTTTAAGAATGTAATATAAACTGGAATTAATATTAATAATCAAAGTATCATATTGGCACTGCAATAATCTACCAACATCCACTGTTGCACAAAGTCTATTTACTCTTTCCCATTTATATATTCGCGTTTTGACGCCTCTGTATAAGACGAATTTATGAAACCGTTTTGGCGAAAGTAGAACATGTTCATCATGAGGCGTTAGAAGTCGTTTGTAAGAGTTTCAAGACTTTCCCACATTGTAATATTAAGATGAAACAATCTGTTTAGCAACAATCTCAATATGATGCCTATGAAGACACGGACCGAAATTGACTGATTCATTTTTCCTTTCGTTTAATTATTTTCATTAATCGTCCAAATTGATAGCTATAGATGAAGAATCTGGTCAACACCGTCATTAAAAATGCATTTAACGATAAATCGTCAAATTGCAGGAAATTTGAATCTCGATGCTGTCTTTTTAGAATTCCTATTAACAAAAGTAATTGTTGCACGGATTTTTATTGTGATATTTATGATTGCATTAGGTGGTGTGTTTTATTAAAAACTCGAATTAATTGAAATAAACTTCACTGCAAGCTGATGATCAAATTGTCAGTGTCGACAGTACACGTTTAACCCTTTCCCTCATATAGACGCGTTCTGACGCCTCTGCAGCAGACGGCTTTTTGAAAACATAGTGACAAAAGAAGAAATTGCTCAAAACGAGCAATTTCTCCTTTTGCCACAATGTTTTCCACTTTTAGTCATAGGTTATCCATTCAAATACAGAGATTTTCTATTTTTTTCACAAAATATGTTTAAAGTCGTCTGCTGCAGAATTGTCGTATGAGGGAAAGGGTTAAGGGTAGGGAAAACTCTATTCCGAAACACCCTTTACCTCGCTGATGTGCATATGATCGGCGTCTGACGGTGTGGGGGTCTTATCGCATGTACATGCATGTACGTCTAGTCCGCAATCTCATTAAAATCTAACCACGATACTTCGCTTGTACGTTTATTGGATCTGACTACACCGCATAAAATGTTATCTCGAATTGACCTTAAACACTTAAGTACTTATGAACACGTGATCGCTTTTTATGTCCGATGTAATCGCACGATGGAAGGCAGTGGTACATAGGTAGAGCGTCGGCCTCTTGTACCAAAGGTCCCGGGTTCGAATCCCGTGATGAGCGGGTTCTGCCTTTCGGATTTTGATCACACAAACGGCGCGAGTGCTGGTTAAGTATCAAGGACACAGACATCGAGGGTGATTAATATAAGCTTTAAGCTTGTTTCGTAATCGATGTAAAATAACTAAGTTTAAACTAATCGCACGATACAACAATACCATCGGAACACTCGACACTCATCGATTGTCTTTATCGTTTATTCATACGAGTTGTCTAACCTGTTTTATCCTTAATGATTTGGTAAGCGACATTTTGATTGGCTGAGCCAACGGTCAATCTGAGTAGACCCGTATGAGGCAGTCATCAGATCTATATACGATTTTTTTTTGATTTTTTTTTATATTTGGTTTTTACGCCGTAGTGCCTACGAAGTTTAGGTCTGGTTTTATTGAGATTGGTCTAGTCCGATCACACATACATGTAGTGTATAGCCAATTGTAAATTCTACCACGCAGTTACTGTATTGCCACGGGTGTAAGTATCCTTTATGCGATGCCCGTTATGAAAGGCAGCAAGTCCACTTATCGTCTGACGCGGTCGTTACATAATGAAGATGATCATATTGGATTAATCCCACTTGTAGACGCGTTCTGACGCATCTGCAATAGACGACTTTTGAAAACATTTTGGTAAAAGGGAAAATTGCTCATAATGTTTTCAGCTCTATTTAATAATATTACTCTCGTTTATGGAGATTTTCTTACCCAATTTTAAAAAGGAGGTTTTCAAAGTTGTCTGCTGTAGATAGGTTGTATGTGGGAAAGGAATAAACCGTGTGTAACGTTTTCCTAAAAATTCTCATTGTAAGTCTAACTAATAATACTCATTGTTGGTATAACTTATAAGGCAATACAATAATCTTTTCACGGCTACGTAACCGTTTATAGAGATGAGCAATTTCCCCCATTGGTACAATGTTTTCAGTTATATTCAGAGTAAAGGGTATAGCGTTAATTTCTCAATTATGCTATTATTGCCATTTATAAGATAGAGTTTGATCATTTCAGTATTATATCATTGTATTACCACTATACCATACCGTTGAATGAACTGTTTATAACATACTATTATGAGAATGGATTAGCATTTGTAAATTATATTTGTTAGAGTTATTGCAAGTATCAGGGTATATAACTTGCCATTTAACAACGAATCATTACTTCAGATATATCACGTATATTTATTATTTATTCAATTTAGGTGACTTATAGGTTCACTGGGCCGGGTGCTTGTATTCTGTACATAATTACTTGTTTGTAACATATTGTATGCACATTTCACTATAATAAAATATTTACTTACTTACTTACTTATTTATTCATTAAACTCCCATTTATGGAGATTTTTCCAAATGCATATAGGCGCAAAAAGAAATCATAGTTTTATGTAGGTAATATTTATCCAAACGTTACGTACAATGACGTTGTTAATTTTATGGCACATAACAGACTTTAAACATATACTATGGCGAAAGCAGCGCGTCGGTAAAGTTCTATTTACCTACCGATCAAGAAAACATAGTTGAAAGGAAATGGTTCTGGCCAGATGAGTTGCGATTTAGGCGCTGGAAAAGTAAAGCAGATTGGAAAAATGAGAAAAGAATAAAATTTAGAGGAAGGGGGCATACTGTTGAAAAACGGCATTCTAATAATAGCGAGGGACCGGACCCCTTAAACTTTAAATCGTCTTCGCGAAGCAATAGACCGAAACATTATGCGCGTTACACCGACAACTACACGCATTCGGATAACTACCCGGCAGATAGTTACTATGATCGTGACGACATAAATGATCAAACTGCGTGGGGTTCAACGCATGATAGTTGGAATGATGATATAGATAGCCTTCATCAATCGCGTTAATGAACATGGCTAAAATGAATAATGAACACAAAGCAAATATTCTGTTATTTTATTTAGTAAGCATGACAACACATATTCTCATATGGAATGTAAGGGGTATCATGTCTTCTTCCGTTGCATTGTTAAACATACTTGATAGTAAACGAATGGATATCGCAATTATATCCGAACATAGGTTATAACCATCTTCGGTGTCATTTTTAGAAAGCATTAATTCCCGATACACATATGTGTAGTGAGCCAAAACTCTCAACCGGAAATCCAGTATATGGTCGGGCTGGTATTGCCTTGTTAGTCAATAAAACAATAGAAAAGTATGTTTCCAAGATTGAAACAAGTTACAGTAATAGAATAATTGGGTTGCAGCTTAAAAAGCCTTACTGTGAAACACTATATTTGTTTGGTGTATACCTACCGGCCGATGGTTATCGTATACTTTACATGGATACATTAAGCGAGATTGAAGCTATGGTTGCATTGTACAGTGACTATGGTCGTATACTAATAGGTGGGGAAAATGCGATGCACTTAACTAGGCTAGGAAAAGTAGATTTTGCTTGTGCATTACTAGGCGCAAGGCAGGAGAATATTTTCATCGAGCAGAACTATGATTGTTACAATTGTGTATTCACATTTGTGAGAACCACAGTATCTGAATATGATTTGCAACAAGTTATTAGTCGGCGGGCAGAAGCCCGCGACTTCAATTGTTAATAGCTTTTCAGAATTGACATGGGAGGAGAAATTATTATTATATATATTTTGTTAAATGTCATTGCGTTTGTTTAAAAACACTAAGTTATGACACATCTAAAATGAAATAAATATTCCGATGTTTTAAGTATGTGCAGTTTCTTTATTTTGACTCGCATTTATGTTTTTTTATGCCCCCGGAATCACCGATTGGGTGGGCATCTAGTTTTTGGCCTGTCTGCACGTCTGTCTGCACGTCTGTCTGTCTGTCTGTCTGTCTGTCTGTCTGTCTGTCTGTCTGTCTGTCTGTCTGTCTGTCTGTCTGTCTGTCTGTCTGTCTGTCTGCACGAAACAAACTTTAACCTTGACCACTACTTTTGAACCATAACAGGTACGGATACCATATTTCACATGTGTATTCCTTGTGACATGACCTTTCTGTCAGTACCAACATTTTTGACCTTGCGACCTTAACCTTTGACCTAGATGTTGCCATTCTCGAAAAAAACTTTAACCTTGACCACTACGTTTGAACAATAACAGGTACGACTACCATATTTCACATGTGTATTCCTTGTGACATGACCTTTCTGTCAGTACCAACATTGTTGACCTTGCGACCTTGACCTTTGACCTAGATGTTGCCATTCTCGAAAAAATCTTTAACCTTGACCACTACTTTTGAACCATAACAGGTAAGGCTACCATATTTCACATGTGTATTCCTTGTGACATGACCTTTCTGTCAGTACCAACATTTTTGACCTTGCGACCTTGACCTTTGACCTAGATGTTGCCATTCTCGAAAAAAACTTTAACCTTGACCACTACTTTTGAACCATAACAGGTAAGGCTACCATATTTCACATGTGTATTTCTTGTGACATGACCTTTCTGTCAGTACCAACATTTTTGACCTTGCGACCTTGACCTTTGACCTAGATGTTGCCATTCTCGAAACAAACTTTAACCTTGACCACTACTTTTGAACCATAACAGGTAAGGCTACCATATTTCACATGTGCATTTCTTGTGACATGACCTTTCTGTCAGTACCAAAATGTTTGACCTTGCGACCTTGACCTTTGACCTAGATGTTGCCATTCTCGAAACAAACTTTAACCTTGACCACTACTTTTGAACCATAACAGGTAAGGCTACCATATTTCACATGTGTATTCCTTGTGACATGACCTTTCTGTCAGTACCAACATTTTTGACCTTGCGACTTTGACCTTTGACCTAGATGTTGCCATTCTCGAAAAATAAATTAACCTTGATCATTACTTTTGAACCATAACAGGTACGGCTACCATATTTCACATGTGTATACCTTGTGACATGACCTTTCTGTCAGTACCAAGATGTTTGACCTTGCGACCTTGACCTTTGACATAGATGTTGCCATTCTTGAAAAAAACTTTAACCTTGACCACTACTTTTGAACCATAACAGGTACGGCTACCATATTTCACATGTGTATACCTTGTGACATGACCTTTCTGTCAGTACCAAGATTTTTGACCTTGCGACTTTGACCTTTGACCTACATGTTGCCATTCGGGGGCATCAGTGTTTCACAAACACATCTTGTTGTTTTATTTACGGAGACAAAACAGTCCCTATTAGCTAGAATGAGACACTTTATTTTCATAAACTATGTAATCAAAAGGCGATAACTACAAAACCTTTAGGTCGCACAGTCTAATTGTTTTACATACGCGCACCTTCTTGCAGCAGACTATCGATATGAAAATCACGTCGAATTCTCCATTTAATAGATAAGTATCAACATAAACTGGTAACAGAAATAAAAAGCCTGTTTATCGGTCGTGAACGTCGAAACGCCTTTTCCTCAGTTCGTGACCTAGTTTCATATTGCCAAAATGTAAAGCCAAGTAACCGGAAGTAAAATGTAAACTTGGAAAAGTGACTTGTTATGCAGACAACAAATGTCGCACGAAAATTTGATTTCTTAAACGTCACGAAACGAGTGCATGGGTCGAATGTAGGAGAAAGAAAGATAATATAGAAATGCGTTTTTTCTCTCGAATGCAGTGGAATAAAACATGCACTAAAGCTTTGCCTGATTTTTCACTTTCTTCGATGTCTGACACTACGACTCGATCTTGACACGAGATCAACATTTCGAAAGAATGCTCAAACACCTTATTATAAATAGATAGCTAATATTACACACTTAAATGATTAAATATATGTGATATTAAATGTTTATTTGGCTTGAAACAAATTAAGAGAAGAACAAACTCTGATAAACAATAGATTTAGAAATAAAGAAAATCTGCTCTTTCGCACCCAATTAATTTCATACTTGCCACCTATTAAATAGTAATGGGACTCGCAACTGGCATTTTTCTTGCGCCAAACATATATTGTATGCATCAACGATTAAGATAAACAATTTAGCTGATATGTTGTTTCAAGTGTGGTCTACTTTTTAAACATATGAGGATAAATTTTAACATCTGTGCAATATTTATTATAATTATTATTAAAAAGGAGGAAGTTCATGTCTTCAGCAATTTAACCGTTTTCTCAATGTTTTAAGCGTTTAAAGGTTTTTATTGTTGCTTCAGACATGGAAAGGGTTTAATAGCTTTTTATTGCATGTAGATTTAAATCCCAAAATGTATTTGTTGTGGTTTTATTGACAAATACAAAACATCCAAAATCATGACCAAAAGAAATCCTGAAATTTGTAGATCTATGTGGAATTTTAAAAATCCTGGAATTAGTCCTTAATGAAAACATTATGTGTATGTTTAGACTAATGAAAGTCAAGAATACATGTGTGTTAAAAAATAAATCAATGCAGTCTTTTCCGGCGACATTGATGCCTTGCATCAACTTTCTCTTGTTGTTGATATATAAAGCTCTGCTATAATATCATCACATCATAACCAGTATATTTATATATTGAATATCGGACTCATCATGTCGCTATAAGCATTAGACGCTGGTTGTAACTATATTTTCGTTTCTTCTATCATAGTGTGTATGTATATATTATATTTTCTTTTGATGTTAACAAATCTCCCACGAGGAGGATGAATAAATAAATAAATAAATAATAAATAAAGTCGTCTGCTGTAGATGTGTTGCATGTGGAAAAAAATTAAACGATTTGTAACGTTTTCCTAAAAATAAGTATATGAGTATATAATAATAATAAGGCAATAGAGGAATCCTTTCACGGCTACGTAACCGTATGCAAATCGTCATCCTATCTATCACTATTTCTGAAGTACGTTAAAAGCGTAAATCTCTGAAGAAGTTACAAAAAGACTTTTGTTATACAATTTAGATGAGCTCAGCGAAATTTATACGTCTAGACTCGAATTATGTATCCCCCTATCTGTCTCTATCTCAAACTATCTACTACTCCTATCGGGCAATCTGTCTAATACTCTATGTCTGTTTCTCCTCCCTCTATTGCCATATATCACACATATACATGAGCCGTCCAACGAGAAAACGAACAATGTGGACTCTGTCTGCGTAAAGCATCGACCGGATCAGCGTAAGCATGCCGCGCAGGCTAATCCGGGCAGACACTTTTCGCCTCGTGTGGATTTTCTGTTGCAGGAATCATAACTCTATACCTCTATCTCCCTGAGACGGAATGTGTCAACCCGGATTAACCTTCGCGGACCGCTTAGGCTGATCCGGGTCGAGTCCATTATGTTTGTTTTCTCGTAGAACGGCTCATATATATATATATATATATATCTCTCTCTCTCTCTCTCTCATTATCATGTTATTACTACTCGATTGCTTTAAATTTAGAGAGCCGCCACATTAAACCGTGAACAAGTAACCACTCTGCTTCGGAGTTTCGAGTTTTAGTCATCATAATTGTGGTGAGTAAAGCGACATCTTCGAGACACAGAAACCTTCACGCATATCAAAACAAACTCGTGCAAATATTTACCTCCAAGACAAAAGCAAAACCACTGTTCTAAAGTCATGAACATGTGTACCCGATTTCAAACCATTCAAAAACAATACAATAAATGCATAACAAAACGCTCCTTAATTGGATAGCTATTCCAGCGTAAAATACGAAAGCAATCGAGCCGTACTTGGCTATTTACGGACCGAAGGACGAGTAGTGAATTGCCATTTTGGGACTACTTTCGATAACCAGATTGCTGCTTTAATTCCGAGGCTATTCCGATTGACTAGTTTTCCATGCGGTGCGCTTCAGATATCATCTCACAGAAAATGGATATATCAGAGACCGACCATTTATCCCATAGCCCTGAACACGCTTAATGGAACTTTGGTTAACATTTACGGATACCGCAATACGTTAATTTAAATCACATTTGTGAACATTTTAGATCAAGATGAGCATGTACATGCGTGCAGTCTTATCTTGGTCTACATTATTCGCTACTCACGTAACAATATGCAGTAGACACTACTCCATTAGACTGTTAAATTTAATTACTAACTTCAGTAATTCAGCGGGATAAGGGTTAACCCTTTCCATCATATAGACGCTTTCTGACGCCTCTGCAGCAGACTACTTTTTGAAAACATAGTGACAAAAGAAGAAATTGCTCAAGACGAGCAATTTCTCCTTTTGCCACAATGTTTTCCATTCAATTATAGAGATTTTCTATTTTTTGACAAAATATGTTGTCTGCTGCAGAATTGTCGTAGGAGGGAAAGGGTTAACCGTCACCTGACCATTGCGTAAATATGAAGTAGATTAAAGACTTGCATGCATTGTCATTACATTCGTGATTTGTCTTGTTGTATTAGGATCTTACGCAGCTTTTAACGATATTTCAGTAGTATCACGTCAACAGAGCACTTATTCATGATCCCTGGGTAAACAAACCAGTACTAGGCTAAAAAATGTGCCTTGCTCAAAAGGCTCACCTCAATGACTGCCTGGAGCGGGGATCGATCTCAGGACGCCCGGTTCAAGTTATCCCACGTTCAGGCCTTGGCCTAGGTGGTTTCGTCATCATATATGTGACGCCACTTTAACTCTTTAACTCTTTAACCCTTTCCCTCATATAGACGCTTTCTGACGCCTCTGCAGCAGACGGCTTTTTGAAAACATAGCGCCAAAAGAAGAAATTGCTCAAAACGAGCAATTTCTTCTTTTGCCTCAATGTTTTCCACTTTTAGTCATAGGTTATCCATTCAATTTTAGAGATTTTCTATTTTTTGACAAAATATGTTCAAAATCGGCTGCTGCAGAATTGTCGTATGGGAAAGGGTTAAGAGATTGAACCTTTTTTGTCAAGTCCGTGTCATCAGTATAGAGACAGGTCTGCCGGCTGTCTGGTCAGGCTCTATTCTATTGGCTGATCAACTTATCATTGTGACAAGAACATTGTTGCAAGACCATAATGAGCAATTTCTCTTCAGCCACAATAATTCAATTTCTATTAAATATGAAAGCTTTCATTTAAATATATTTTCCAGGATGTTTTAAACGTCGTCTTCTGCAGACATGTTGCATGTGGTAAAGGGTTTAAACATCAGTTAGATTGCACTTGATGGGACGTAATAAGCTTTAACTCGAATTCATCCATTATCACCAGTGAAAGTGCAGTCTTTTAAGATGCATTAGGAACTCCGTCATAGGGATAACCTAAATTCGATCGAGTTCCAGTATCTCTTTTCCCGAAACATTATGTGAAATGGAGACGTCGATTAAATGCATACTTACTATTGGCAGTACTCGTATTGGGCTTTTCGAGTTTTAAAATGATTGAATTTCAACTACGATTGATCATGATCTGTCTGTAAAGAGATTGATTTGGGAGTGTTTTTACTGGTATCTACAATAATGCACAATATAACGTTTTCCAGTGAATTATTCAGTTGAAAAAGGTGACTATCACAGAGAAGCGATTATAATGCACTTAATCACTTTATCGTAGCAACTTAAAAGTGTTAATTATTTTTGTGGTTTTATTTTATAATCAACCATTCGTGTTTCAACAATCTTTGTACGTAGATCTCATTTTGCTTTTAAATCTGAGATAAATATATTTTTAAAACTCAACAACAGCATCAAGAGTGCGCTCTCGGAACACCAACCAGCCACAGGGCGTTTGCGACCAGGGTATCACGGAAGATTTAGTTTTAACTAATTTTCTTCATTTAACATCGGTTGTGAAACAAGCTTTCAGTTTATATTAATCACGCTCGATGTCTGCTTCCTGGAGACTTAACTAGTACTCGCGCCAATTGTGTGGAAAATCCCAAAGTCAGAACCTGCTCATCACGGGACTCGAACTCGGGACCTATGGAACGAGAGGCCGACGCTCTACCTCTGCACCACACGGAAGCTTTCAAGAGCTCTCTTGCAAACGGTTGTATTCGGATTGGAACACATGGTCTCTAGGCAGTTCTGTATCTACTATTTTAATATGTCTCATAAGGTAAGTCGTCCTAGAACAGTTCTCAATTCTTACTTTACAAGTTTCTGATTTAAAATGCTTAATGGTCATAAATTATTTAAGACAGGGGCGACATCCTTTCCTAAAGAAAGCGTTTGGAACCTATATGCCCTACTACAAATCCCTTCTTGGAACCATTAACCCTTTCCCACATACAACACATATGCAGCAGACGACTTTGAAATCATCTAGGTAAAACATGGAAACACTTTATAGAAAGTATGATTTTCATATCCAATATAAAATATTGTGGCAAACATTGTGCTCATTATGAGAAATTTCACATTTTGCCACAATGTTTTAAATTGTCGTCTGCTGCACGGGCGTCAAAAAGCGTCAGTATGGGGGATATGAGGGTTCTTCTCGGTGTTTGTTGTGGAGTTATCAAAATGCGCTTTTCGCGTTATAACGGCTAAATAACTTGATAACTCCACCAAGTCTGATCAGGATCTTCCATGTCCGCCGTTAGTCTTACAGGTATCCAAGATGCCGCTAAAACATTGTTGTAAGAAAACATGGACTATAACAGTTTACATTTGATTGGAAATGCCATCACTTTAAAAAGCAACCTCGTAAAATCGGTATGCGCCTTACGTATTCCATGTTGTAACAAAACGGGGCAGTCAAGAAGACCTTTTATAACCTGACTCCTCTTATTTTAGTTTTAACCCTTTCCCCCATACAACAAAACTGCAGTAGACGACTTTGTTAACAAATAATAGGCAAACAGATAGAAAATAAATACTGATACACGATATTTTATTTAAGCGGTGCTCCAGGAAAACCTCTCGGTACCCAGCTTACGCAATATTGGTATGAATAGCCTGGGTACCAAATATACAGGATAATTCTCCTCGGTACCCAGCCTCTTACACACTATTGGTATGAATAGTCTGGGTACCAAGGATACAGGATAACTCTCCTCGGTACCCAGCCTATTACACAATATTGGTATGAATAGCCTGGATACCAAGGATACATGATAACTCTCCTCGGTACTCAGCTTCTTACACAATATTGGTATGAAGAGCCTGGATACCAAGGATACAGAATAACTCTCCTCGGTACCCAGCCTCTTACACACTATTGTTATGAATAGTCTGGGTACCAAGGATACAGGAAATCCGACTTATTGTAATCATTACACTTAGACATAAATATGTTTCTGCGAACCCATGATGCTGTTTGTCGGAACAGTAATAAAACCCTCTTTAACTAATTGGCAAATAGTGTAGATCCGGATCGAAATGCTGGTATATCACGATCTGTACTGATTACAAATGTCCTAAGGTTGACTTTCGCAGAACACCTCTCAATTATCTTATTAAGGAGTTGACAACATTACTTGTGATGAAATAAGAAATCCCTCAATTACTTATCTTGTCACAATGTTTTCAAAAGTCGACGGGCATAGATGCGCCGTAATGTGTCTACATGTGGGAATATATTAATCGAAAGGACGTGTAGGGAATGGTTCGCCGGTTGCTGTAATTTATATCACCACGTGTCTTGCTGGGATTTTGATTACATTTTGACACACGGACGTCTCACATTCCATACTGGCAGACGTTTTTCGTTGGTGCGACACGTTTGCTCGAGTTTCAATAATCATTTCTGACAACTAGCATACTGAACACTGACTGCACTAGGCATGCTAAAAAACTAAGTTTATGCTAAGATCAACCTTGGTCATAACTGCAAACAAGAGAAGTGTTGTTGTTGAAGCAATTTATTCGATCACCGGATACGAAATAATCAATGTTGTCTGCTTTGAAATCATCAAAAAAAAAATATGATATCTTGAAAACTAAAATAATGAAGTAGAAACAAATACAACGAGTTTATTTCCTATTTCCAGCAGTTTTCCTACCAGTATAGTGTTGTAGACGCTCTTATTCGATCACCAAATACGAATTATTGTAAAATAGTTTGCTTTAAAGAAGAAATATGAAACACGTAGAAAACTAAAAGTATGAAGTAGATAACATTGAAGGAATACAACGTGGTTATTTGGAGCCGATTCTCTCTTTCCCCCCCCCCCCCCTCTCTCTCTCTCTCTCTCTCTCTCTCTCTCTCTCTCTCTCTCTCTCTCTCTCTCTCTCTCTCTCTCTCTATGTCTGTCTGTATGTCTGTCTGTCTGTCTGTCTGTCTGTCTGTCTGTCTGTCTGTCTGTCTGTCTGTCTGTCTGTCTGTCTGTCCGTCCGTCCGTCTGTCTGTCTGTCTGTCTGTCTCTCTCTCTTTCTGTCTCTGTCTCTGTATATGTCTCTCTCTTTCTCTCTCTGTCCCTCCCCCCGCACACACAATGCTTTCAAATTCCGTCTGCTTCAGAAGCACCAAAATGTTACTGTTCGCTATCCAATTCATTATTTATCTAAGTGCTATTTAACATATTACACCAATATGGTCGACCTTTACCAAAGTTATCGGTTTTCTTGGATACATGAGAATGCGTCTTTCGAAAAGTGGTGTTTGTGTTACTTGGTTGTTATACCGTTGCAACTGTACTTCAGTCACGGCGACAATTTCTATGATCCAAATGTTTAAAAGGAGTAGAAATGTGGGATGCCCAATGTCACTCCACGATAACCGCCGCGGACGGGGATCGTAACCGGGATACCCGGGCTCAAATATCACATTCTTAACCATTCAAACATGGCGCGAAAAGGGAACTTGCAGGATCTGCCTGCAATGAAAACAAACTCAACCAATTCTGATGATACGCAGTCTCGTAAGAGATGTCCTTCATTGTGACATAAGAGAAAATAGCTCAACTATACAAAATAGCTTTACATTCATAGGTAGAACGTTTCCATATTTTGTCTAGATGTTATGAAAGTCGTCAGCTGCAGATTTGTTGAACGTCGGAAAGGGTTAAAGCCAGTGTTGCCCGTACGCAGCTGAATTATGAAAAAAGTTGGATTACTATTTATTATCGAGAATGATCTAGATGAAATTGTTAAGGTGGGTTTCACAAACGGATTTCGACCCGGACATTCATTGCGTTATACGATGTTTTGGTCGATGAAAAGCAAACAATCGTGCTCATTAGACGCAGTTGTGTTAACAGCTATTGTCGTAACTATTTAGTATCATAATAACTGCTCGTATTCATTTTAACCGAGTGTTCATAAAAAAATACCCTACTGATGGTATTTTACGCCGTTTTCAACATTTGTTCCAGTTATATCACGGCGTTTTATGAATAAACTCGTTCATTTATCCTGACACCAGCGTGTCAGTCGGTAAGCTAACCCCTCAATCCTGACACCAGCGTGTCAGTCGGTAAGCTAACCCCTCAATCATGACACCAGCGTGTCGGTCGGTAAGCTAACCCCTCAATCCTGACACCAGCGTGTCAATCGGTAAGCTAACCCATCAGCCCTGACACCAGCGTGTCAGTCGGTAAGCTAACCCATCAGCCCTGACACCAGCGTGTCAGTCGGTAAGCTAACCCCTCATTCATGACACCAGCGTGTCAGTCGGTAAGCTAACCCCTCAATCCTGACACCAGCGTGTCAGTCGGTAAGCTAACCCTTCAATCCTGACACCAGCGTGTCAGTCGGTAAGCTAACCCCTCAAGCATGACACCAGCGTGTCAGTCGGTAAGCTAACCCCTCAATCCTGACACCAGCGTGTAAGTCGGTAAGCTAACCCTTCAATCCTGACACCAGCGTGTCAGTCGGTAAGCTAACCCATCAATCATGACACCAGCGTATCAGTCGGTAAGCTAACCCCTCAATCCGGAGCACCAAGGAAGGAAGGCCATAACGAGTATTTTTAAAGTCTTTGGAATGACCCGGGTGGGGATAGAAGCCGTGTCCTACTATTCACGTGGCAGACGGTCTACAGCTTCACTACCGAGACAGTCATTGCTGTATTTTCCATTATAAAAAGTATTCTACTGCAAACGCGTCAAAATGCGTTTGCATTTTTGGGAAAGCGTAAACACTTTAACGCGAACATCATAGTTAACGTAGTTCAGAAAATCCGGGAACCTAAACCTGCGATATCAAGTATCTGTTTTATTTTAACAGTATTATTTCTCCAGTTGACTAGCTTTGTCACTGAGTGACTTAAGCTTCTATTGATGTAAAGTTTATCAACAACATGGTATGCTTTGTAAAAGAACAATGGGAAATTGTCAAATTGAGTCTCTTGATATCTGAGCGGAAAACATTTTTTATATTTAAAAAAAGATTCAACAACTACGGGTATCTACTACGGCCAGTCGTTTATGTGCCGAGAATAAAATAGTTCAGTTAGTAAGCGAACACGTTGTAAATAACCCTTTCCAACTTGCAGTCGATTCGTGAAAACATTGTGCCAATAGGAAAAAAGTTTAATATGAGTAATTTCTCCTGTTGCCAAAAATATTTTCAACTCTGGTAAATACTTATACTTTCCTTTATTGATTTGTTCACATTTTCGTGAGTTGTGTGCATAGTTGTCTGCTGACTATTTGTTGTATGTGGGAAAGGGTTAATTCATATTTTGTTTTTATTCGCACACAATAATGCAACCATCGTCTGTTCCTTGGTATAAACAAATTGCTGTTAATTCTGTTCATAGGGTTTTACAATTAAGAAATAGGTATTTTATTTAAACATAATTAATAAAATGAATTACATGGAAAGTTACATTTTATTTTGGCATTTTTTATATAAGTTTCTCTTGAGGTAAGAAATAGTAAGTTTATGTTTACCTTAATTCGAACAGATCAGTCAAACCAACATAAAAACATTTTTAATAAGACTTTGATTAAAAGTTTCGTCAATAGGTCTATTTCAAGATTTACAAATGCTTTTTAGAGCCTTTGTTGTGTTCATCTTGAAAAAGGAAGATCAATTCTAACGTTCTAGTTATCGTAACTAAGGACGACGTCGTGTCGTGTCATTTCCGTAACCCTTTCCCACATAAGACAATTCTGCAGCAGACGACTTTGAAAACATATTAGCAAACATGTGAAAGATCTCAATAAATGAGACTTTAATCATTAAATATAGGTGGCAAAAGGTGAAATTGCTCATCATGAGCAATTTCTCCTTTTGCCACAATGTTTTCAAAAGTCGTCAGCTGCAAATGCGTCAGAATGCGTCTGCAAGTGGGTTAGGATTAATAATAATATATTTGTACTTTACTGTTTGTAATATGTTGACAGGCTGTGGCGTCAAATAAGATCTTACACAAACATAATTTGTAGATGGTCACATAAGATACATCTGTGACATAACTGTCACATTGAGCGAATCCTTTCAGACTGGTAGATTAGCAAATAATGTACCATTGTACCATTGGCAAGTAAAGGAAGCTAATCCCACCTCCATTGTTTCAATCAACCAAGATGGCTTGAGCAAACCTGTGCAAATATTTTCAAATCCGAACAGGACATTCAGATCCTCTAAGTTAACAATATGACCATTTAAAGGAAGCTATCACACAATTTATTTCAAGCAATCACGGGGAAATATAATAATAGTGATAGAGGGAAACTCAAGAAAATGTTCTGAGACAATTTTTACCAATCGGAGTTGTAGTTCCATGGAATGCATTTTTAATGTTGCACTATGAGCATGGATGTGTAAGGAAACAAAACCTATCCATTTGCGGGTTATTTGTTTTAACCAATTGTATTTGTTATTATTTGTACAAGTAAAACCTGATCATATCAAAAGTCCACACTTCTCCTACATACATGACAAATATTTAAATAATTGATTGAAATATATTATATCTATGAGACTATGAAAAGTATAAATGCCTTGTGGGGCGGGCCACGGTAGTAACGTCATTTTGAGGTCGCCGTTTGAAGCGAAACAAATTGATTTGAACACGTGAATAAATCTTTTAATAACTGTTATATCAGCACACTGTTTGTATCAACTTTCCGAGTAGCCATTGCTAAAAGACATTCCATAGTCAAAGTTTACCGAAATGCGTAACATATGCTATATAACAAATGGCAAAACCTTTCAACATCAGAACTGGCTGTCCTGCAAGTGACATTAATTTCCCACTGATTTCTCTCCTCCAACCATGATAACAAATATACATACATCGCTAGTAACTGCTTGACTCCTGGTGAACTACTCCATTTAATTATCATTTCTAACAATAAGCTTTGTTTTTTGTCTACGTTGTGGTATAATCTGTTCTACAAAGCAATTTTGATATTTTTCATTTGACGTCATTTTGTACGTGACATTCTTGCACGTCGCAAAGCAACTTAACACTTATGATGGTTATAATGGAACAACAGCATCTTCGTTACCTTCTATTGGTTGAATTATACAACACAGCTTAAACTCGTACTTTCTTGTAAAATAACGACGTGCCCCGGTATTTCTACCCCGGGTCATTTACAAGACACAGTCTCTCTAACTATAGATCTCGTATTTCTGTCCTATAACAGTACTCTTTTTACATTTACGACGTCGGCATGTAAAACGCAGATATGTCAATTAATGTCAAAGATACCATCTCTCTCTGACAAATTGAATTTGAGTTATTCCAAAGGATAATCAAGTATTTGACAGACAATATTGCCGTGAAATTGAATTAGAGAAAATCGTCCAACACCCACTTTAACTCTCTTTTGTTCATATTTCCACTGGTTGTTTTGGGAGAAATAAGTCTATCAATAAACAGTGTCAGGAATAAGTTGGTGTTGGAGTTATACGACGTTTATAAAGTATGTTCAGTTATATAACGGCTATGGAAGACTTAAAAAGGACACCTGTTCAAGCACAGTATACGTACATTGCCCGATGGCACTCCAGTATGGCATCCAAGAGAGGTGATCGAGCCCGGGACGCACAGTCTCAAAAAATCCACCACGTTAACCACTCGGTCATAGAGTACATACTTTGTATAAATAAAATTAAATATGTCATACTAATTTTAGCCATGGCATTACACTTATTGCCTGTTTGCACAAGTAAACAGTGGAGGGCCAGGTGAGCCTGTATATACGCATAGTCTTATCGTAGCCTTTTAAGTCCACCTTACTATAAAAGAGGCATGGATGCACATTCTGAAGGAAAGCAAACTACATTTTAGCAGGTCCGTGCGGTAAAGTACACGTGACGTACGCATTCGTTAACAGTGTATACCCAGACTGGATGTGCATCCGCACAGTATGATCAAGATCTACAATTTTCACACGTTTTACTTTCAATAGCTTGTTAGAAGTTTATGGCACTTTTTGGTAAGGCTTGGTAACGGGATTCGCTGATCTAAACCTACATTGTTCAGAAATGCAAACTTGTACATTCTCCCGTGGAAGGTTCTCTAGTTGTCATATAGGTTTTACTACGATCATGCTTAAAGTTATCCTTTTATGGGGATGCAAGACGACAGCCCATCACCCGACGACGATGGTTTTTGTTTTAAATTGGCATTTAGGTACTTGTCCCTTCCATTACAATATAGGGTAAGGCGGCGTCTTTTGGTCATAGTCGAGCAGGCATTACACGATTGTCTTTTTAGTGGCTACCTTTTTTTTTGCGGACCAAACATTTCATACCATGTAAGGAGTTTGCGTCATTATGTATGTGAGCCGTCCCGCAAGAAACCAACACTAAGGCCTCTGCGTAATGTATCGACGCAGACTGATCCGGGCCGACACATTCCGTCACAGGGGGATAGAGGTATAGAGTAATGATTCCTGAAACAGAAAATCCACAGGAGGCTATAAGCGTCATGCTTAGGCTGATCCGGGTCGATACTTTACGAAGAGTCCACACTATTGGTTTTCTCGCGGGACGGCTCATATGTATTGATTCAAAACATCAAGTAGTATTGGTTCACTGAAATGTTAAGAATAATCAATTGTATATTGACTAAGTAAACGCCACTTCCAAAACAACACTTGAAGTAGGCATGTTTGGTTCACGCCATACGTACTAATTTACGAAATAAAATCTACTTTTCATCAAATGGTTTCGATATGGCATAGAAATAACGCCATATACATAGAGTTTAATTAACATTGTTTTCATGAATGAAAATAGCACACGAATTTTTATATGCAAGAATCTCTTTCACGAGGAATTTAATACCCAAATCATGAAAACAATGTTTATTAAATATAAACTATATATTATATACTCGGCGATAATTTATTTTTAGCTCAGAAGCGTAGAGATCTGAATGACGTAATCTGCCAGTTTTGCAGTGACGTCACTACGCGCGCACCGACAAATGTGTACATTGATTGAAATAAATGTGTCATGTCGATTCAAGCTCTTATTTTCTATTTTTTTTTTTAATTTTAATGCTTATTTTAATGCTTATTTTTTTATTATTTTTATTTAATTATTTTTAAAATTTAAGAAAATTAATAAATTAGAGATTTAAAAAAGTAGTTCCGAAAATCCGGCTAGTGAGCTATATCGCACACTAGGCGATATTGCTCAGTAGACAAAAAGCATGTTATAGGTTTTCTCAAGTTGGGAAATCTCTATATTTTATCATTGAGTATATAATATATAGAGTTTAATTAACATTGTTTTCATGATACGGGATTTAAATCCCAAGTGGAAGAGATTCTTGCGATATAAAAACGAGTGCGCCATAGCGCAAGAGTTTTTATATGCAAGAATCTCTTTCACGAGGGATTTAATTCCCAAATCATGAAAAC
This sequence comes from Serripes groenlandicus, assembly GCA_031761405.1. Lineage (NCBI taxonomy): Eukaryota > Metazoa > Mollusca > Bivalvia > Cardiida > Cardiidae > Serripes > Serripes groenlandicus. The sequence goes on along the minus strand of JASEVX010000001.1, from coordinate 226,470,778 downwards.
AATGTTTATTAAACTATATATTATATACTCGGCGATAATTTTCGTTTTTAAACGACAATACCCCTGTGCAGCTCATTTATTTTTAGCTCAGAAGTGGCGAGATCTGAATGACGTTATCTGCCAGTTTTGCAGTGACGTCACTATATATATATATACGTGACGTCACCGACAATGTGTACATTGATTGAAATAAACTTGTGTCATGTCGATTCAAGTTCTTATTTGCGGATTTAAAAGTGCAATTGTGGATTATTTAACGGTTCATCATGGAAATAAAATGTTAAGTAGTGAAAACGGAGCTTAAAAGTGTTTAAAAGAGATTTAAAAAAAGTAGTTCCGAAAATCCGGCTAGTGAGCTATATCGCACACTAGGCGATATTGCTCAGTAGACAAAAAGCATGTTATAGGTTTTCTCAAGTTGGGAAATCTCTATATTTTATCATTCAGTATATAATATACTGAGATATATAGCTTTTAATTCGACAAATCATTGGGTCGATTACGGTTTGTTTATTTGCACGATGTTTATACCACTTTCAACAATTTTCAGTCATATCACGTTATTTCCTCGGTATGTTATCCGGTCCTAGTGGTCCATTTATCCTTAACTCGGTGAGTCAGTCAACTATGCTGACCACAATCAGAAGCGCCATGACCGGAAAGCCAATGAGTGTTTACAGTACAAAACTGTCATGGGTATAGGATATCAGTTCCCTCACAAAAACTTGGAATATTCTTATCAAAGTGCGCGGTTTACTGAAAAATGTTTCAAGCGGATCCCATTCTTTCGTATTAACTTTATCTTTTCTTTTTGTGTAGACAAGATTTGTAAACAAAATACCCTGGCCGCAGTATAATTAATTTGGTTATGTATTGATCATTCGGCCCTCTTCACTTTAAAATTCGGAAAACACGGTACTTTCTTAAATTGAAGTGAGTTGGTTATTTAGAAAGACTGGGTAATACACTTAGATATTCACAACGGAGCCTAGTTATTTTTAAATGCAGTTGACCGAATGATGTATGTCTAAGTAAGCGGTTAATTAAATGTTCACAATAACGCCTACACTATAATATGAAGACGTTAATATAGCTTTATCAATCCAAATACGTTAAGACCGCGAGGTATTATTCAGAAAGCAACGGTTGAATTCAGGAAAGAACTATTAAATGATTCAGTACTCGATACAACATACCTAGTTACCTTTCTGTCGCATGAAATAATAAATGTGTGTTGAATCAACCCTCCTATATATATGATTGAGAAAACGAGCACTATTTATTTTCAGGAGAATCCATCGAACATTTTGACCTGACACAATCTCATATCAAGACAATCTTAAAAGAAATTAATCAGAAAATATGGAGGAAATGATAAAGAAAAAAAATGTCGATTTATTGGGCATGCACTAAGAGAAGAGTCAGACACTATTACACGTATATCTTCACGTCACGTCGTGCCGTTATGTAAAGAGACTGAAAAACATAATCCAGATTAACCGTTTCAGCGCCGAATTGTTTAAAGTAGACTCTTCTATGTTCAAACTCGGACGACTCTATTTTCATGTTATAGGATTTTTGGAATATCTTTATAACTCACAGCCAAACAATGCAGTTTCAGGTGAGACAGCTCGTTACGAGCTGACTCACCTGAATCTGTATTGTTTGCAAAAAGCTCAATATTGCCTTTGGCGCTGAAAGAGTTAAGGGAACAGTTCCGAATATGGCCCAGAACAGATAGGTGGTGTGTTGCTGCCCCAAATGCCAAGCATTATGGGTAGTAATTCAGTTAGAAAGTGATTCGCGAAGTTAAGTACATCATACTATGTATGGGTAAAGTGAAAATGAAAAAAAGTGTTTTGTAACGTTCAGTTAATTAGTGTTATCAGA